>JAHSPW020000002.1:29936144-29976144 GCA_019985065.2 Arctostaphylos glauca
TTAAAAATATTTTGTTGTAAAAGATAATAATAAAATATAAATTAACAAATACATTATTATAATTTAACAATCCTTAATCAAAATATTTCAAATTCACTGTTAATCTTGAAATTATTTTTTAAATAAACGATAAATTTTTAGTATTTTTTCGAGAATAAAATTTGAAAAGTACGACCGAAAGGGGTTCGAATAAGCAGTGTCGGTCAATTGGAGAAATAAAAAGTGAGCTCGGAGTAAAAAAAATACATGTTTGTGACACTATCTCTATGTTTTCATAAAAGTACATGTTAGTTTTTATTTTGGTCATATTTACTTATAAACAAAGTAAAAAAATACTAAAAGCAAAAAAAATTTGAAATATACATGTTTGTTTTTAGTATTTTTATTCAAAAAATACTTTTGTTAGTGTTACATTAAATGTTGTGCCTGTTAGTTTATCGGGACAAGAGGAATTAGAAAAATAAAAAAATACGAATGAAATTTTAAAAGTTTAAAAAAGACAAACATAATTCAAAAAATCTATTTATTTTACATTATTTTTATTTGTAGAGAAATAATTTAAGTTTTTATCATTTTTTTTACTGTCGTTGAGACGAATCAATAATTTCACCTATTTTCGTCAAATGTTGCACCTGTTAGTTCATTCGGACAAGAGGAATTAGAAAAATAAAAAAATATGAATGAAATTTTAAAAGTTTAGAAAAGACAAACATAATTCAAAAAATCTATAAATTTTAGATTATTTTTATTTGTAGAGAAACGATTTAAATTTTTGATATTTTTTAACTCTCGTCGAGACGAATCAATAATTTTAAATATTTAATGTAAAGCTAATCAAATTAAAAAATAAAAATAAAAAAAATATTTCAAAAAAATCACATTTATTATTAACCTTTTGAGAGAGAAAGAGAAAGAGAGAGAAAAAAAAGAGAAAGAAAATTTTCAAATGCACAAAAAACTAAGTGGTCTCAGCTTTCCACATGTTTCTTTATATTACTCCTTGCTAATAGCATTTCTGCTCGAAATTGGCATCATCCACTCCTTGATAAATGAATGGTAAAACTCTTTTGTCTTTCACCTTGGCTTCATGTTTTTGCTTATCAGTAGTTGCTCCTACTCCTTCATGCCTTTTTCGACAACGTCCCATACACCTTCTCCACCGAGGTAGGCCTTTATTTGAATACTCCAACGGCTATAGTTATCTTTGGTTAGCTTGGGGAATGAGACTCCTTGGATGGACATTTTCTTCAACATGAACCAAGACTCTGATACCACTTTGTTGGAAGAGGATCGGTTTGAACAATATTTTTGGAAGAGATTAAAACACTTAAGACAAGAATGGGAAGGAAATACTCGTATTACACTTGGACTCAATACAAAATGGCTAGAGTTCATCTCTATTTATACTTGTCCAAGGATAATTCTAGACCTAGATATTTATCTTACAAAATAATATTTTATAGTACATTCTGGAGGCATGTGACATACAAAATATTTAGATATTTCATAAGGATTCTCTAGAACTCTTCTAGAAATTAGATATTATGGAAATATTCTAGAAACTAGATTTTATCTCATTCAAAAATATCTTCTTTTTTCGGCTTCTTATATTGGGTTTTATTTATTTTTCTTTGGGTCAAATCAAGTTTACACTTCAACAACAATTCCAAATTTTGGTTATTGTTTTTCTTGGGCAGTCAGGGATTTTGCGCACTGGGGTAATCAATTCATACACAGTATTTTTGCTTGTTTGAGTAATTCGAGGACCTAAATTAATTGAAGTGCGAAAATAGATTGCGAGAGGACTAAGCAACGTTGGTGATTGAGAGTGAGAGTGGAATATTAGGGCAATATACATTTCGAGGATTTAATGGGGTTTAGTATCAACAGTAGGGGCAAATTTCTTGAAACTTAATTCCGAGTGGAATATTCGTATTTGGTGTAATATTGCTTGTGCCATTTTGCAAAGCTCCTAAAATGTCGTGGCAACTATTTTTAAAGTCAGTTGAGTAACTCGCTCCTTAATACCTCCACCGATATGCTTAGCTTAATTTGTTTTTCATCAGTCATTTGTGTCTGAACATTATTTCCTTTAGTTACAAAAGGGATTTAAAGTTGCAACTATCATTGTTTCAGGCTATTTGTTCAGCCATTATCAAAGGGTTTATACAGAAAGATTAACAGAGTGGTTGCCGATTTTTTTCCATCTTCGTCTTCGTTTTGATTTAACAAATCTCAATGTTTACACCGTTCAATATGTATAGTAGTTCTAATTTTGCTGCGTCATTGTGAATTTTGGTAGTTGAATGGGGAAGGCCACTTACCTGCAATTGAGGGAACCTTCAACCAAGTGGTGACCTAAGGGAGAAGTAAATCAAATTCCCGCCGTGTTCACTCCTTAAATCTTTCCTTTATTGCAACCGAAAATCCTAGAGTTTAGAACACTGAATTGCCGGGGTTTTACATTTCTTGTTCTGTTTTTAGTTTTTTCACCATCTTTCTTCTATTGTCATGTGCTGTTTTGAGACATCATTTAGGCTATGTTTGGGTAGCAGGAAAGGGATTAAAGACAAGAATAAACTCCCATTAGCAGGGACCCGCTTATGTGTTTTTAGTAGTCAAAGTTATTAAAATGACTTCCATTAGCTATACCAGGAGCAAATTTCCTCCCAACATAGCTATCTCTTTCTGCCTTGTATAACTGAGATTGACATTCCATGTATAGCATTGTTAGAAAAATTCAAGCAAGCTTGGAACCATTAATTCTTTCGATTCTTTTAAAATGTAACTCTGATGTACTGCTAAGATGTTTATCCATTGACAGCATAGACATTACCTTTTATCTGCGCTATTGTGATTTAGTATTGTGAATTTGGACAACTTGTATTTTTTTTTGGCTAAAATTGGACAACTTGTATTGAGGTGAGGTTAGGCTTATTACTTCTTTTTTTTGCTCTAATATGGCTGATATTTGGGCTCCTTTATTAAATTGGGCTCTAGATCTGGGCCTAATATGAGCTTGTCTATTCATTAGTATTACAAACTTGGGCTAGCTAATGTATTGGGGTTGAGCTTATTTATTCTTTCTGGGCTCTGAAAGGGCTGAAATTATGTGCCTAGTATGGGTAATTAGCTTCCAATATTCTATATAAGCTGCTATAATAACAAATGATGGGCTTTATATTTTTTTGTTCTTACAAAAGTGAGAGAGTTGTTTATGAATATCAAGGTCAACTGAAAACATATGTTTAAAAGAAGAGGGCTACATTTCCTTTTAAAAACATCATTTTTTTAACATATTGTATATATACTTCTATTTCAATTAAATAAACTCCTCCCGACGCTCCCAACTATAGGCTCATCACTTGCCCGTGCTCTTGCACCTGCTCTCCCACTTCGAGCAACTAAGGGCTAATCTGGGGAGATTTGACGCAAATAATATACTTAAGAAAGCCTACGAAAATTCTGCAGTTCCTCTCTTGCCAAATATAGATCATAGCTTCCCATGGCTCAGCACTTCAGTTGCATTGTTATGTATAGAGATGCACACTTGTATGAGCATTTGTATGCATATAACTCCCTGTAAATCACTGTGTGCAAATTTATATTTGTTATTATTGTCTTACGTGCTTTGTTTATTTTCTTTTCTAACTATTGTCAGGTATTATTTAACAGTGATCCAGTTGTCTTGGTAGCTCATTAGCTGTAATGAAGTAATCATCCAACTTCGTTTTGGTATGAATATCAACGACATATGTTTTTTTCTATAATTCTTTTATGTCGAACATTGTACAAAAATTGAAGAAATTTGATCTCGGAAATTGATCAAAGTCCAACATATTGGAACAAGAACAGATGCATCTCTTTCAGATCAAAACTAACAATGACTGCATATATAGGAAACCCAATACAGAGCTGTTGAATGTCTCAATCACAACATGCTCTGATCTAGTCATAGTAATAAATTGCAACATCAGAGTTTCAGAAATACAACCAAACATGGCATTTTGGTGAGTCGTTTGAATTTGATGAAGGTGTAAAGAGACACAAAATGGAGTAAGCAGGAGGCAGAAATCTTGGTTCCAGGATATACATTCTTGGTTCCATTCTCGTCTTTTGGAAATTGACCAATCTGCCGTCGCCGGTGATCTGGCCCATGACAAAGCACCCCAGGGATGGAGTTTTCTCTGGCTCCCCCATAAGCAAGGAGAAAGTGAGGCTGTGGTCACTGCCACCGGTGTCAACACATTTGGCAAGGCTGCCCACGTTGTTGAGAAGCCTCATTCCCAAGGAATCTCCATAAGTCGGCCCTAATCTGATCTTGCATCTTCCTTTTTCGTATTCTCCGGAAAAGGCAGCAGTAGGTGGGCATGTCAGGGCCAAATTCCCATATTACCCTTCAGTATGTGAACCTAAAAAAAGGACATCAAAACTCAAGGATTTTTTAGTGTTTCAGAGGAGAAGTGTCCTCATGAAGTGGTGGTGAATAAAGAGGTAAACCTAGCTTCAATATTCAACGCTAATTCTTTGGGAGAAGGCATCAACCTAGAAGACAACTATACTCATGGGAACTAGAAGAATGGAACGAACTACTCAACTCGTGGAATGCCTATCAATTACATAGAGGGGCCGGACCTGATGAAGCAGAGTGGATCTCTAACCTGGGAAATGGATACAGTGTGAAGGCCATGTGCAGCTTGAGACAGCAATCCAGAGGGCAAGCCTCAACACCATCCCCAATTTCCCCACCTAGGTGTGTATGGTTCAAAGTTTGCCCTCCAAAAGTGCAATTTTTTGGGTGGCTAGCGTGGATTGGCAGAGTGAAATCCTCAGATCTCCTCAGGAAGATGGGTGTCCTAAATGTACAAAACTCTATGTGCAAATTCTGTAAGAATGCGGTGGAATCCCAAAACCATATGCTATTGCAATGTGATCAGGTGTGGACTGTGTGGGGGCTAACTCTTTCATGGTGGGGTCTGCGTTGGGCCACACCAATCTCTATTAAGGAACTATTAACATGGTGGTCAGGGTGGAAGTTCAAACCTGGAACAGAAGCGGCGATTAAGGAGATGTGGTTGGCCCTACCATCGATCCTCATATGGATGCTATGGAACCTTCGAAACCATATTCTGTTCAATGGAGGCAGCCCGAAGTGGGATCGATTTGTAGATGACTTGAAATTTCGATGGTGCTCTTGGGTGTTGAATCATCATCAGCAAGAATCATACCCGCTTAATTCCATTATCTTCAATTTGGAAGGATTCCTTCAACAGCAAATTTTCGCGCGTAGCTACTGATCTCGATCAATTAGGGGGAAGAAAAGGGCAGGAGCTGAAAAGCAGGGAACCAACTGCAATTCGTCGTCATCGAAGCACAATGGGCGAAATGGGAGGAGATAATCACGGTCGTGCGTGCGAATTTGGTGGATAGTGTTGGATAAACACCCTAGGGTTTTGATTTTCAATTTCTGGGTGGTTTAAGCGTTTGGGTAGAAGAATTGGGTTGTGTAATTCTGGGTAAAGAGGGCTGTTGCAGTAGGTAGAGGGTCGGTTGGTACTTCACCAACTGCATTTATGTACCAATTTCTCATTAATTATAATATTAAACTTTGCCTTTCAAAAAAAAAAAAAAAAGTGTCCTCATGAAGTACTATCCGACATGGTTAATTTCATCCCTCACATCACCTTAAAGGTTGTTAACCCAAGGCCCCCAGTGTTTAGGCCTGATTTTTTACCTGTTAATATGGGACTTTCATCTTATTTTTGCCTCCTTCAAAATGACCAAACAACATCACTACTTGTGTGGTTCATGACTGTTGATTAAAATTGAAACACAATACGTATAATATTGGCCCAATAACTTGTTGGAGCCAAACCACGTGACCCATAAAACTTAAACCCAAGTTACTAGTATTAACATATATGATTCGTTATATATCAAAGATTGCCCTTGTAAACTTTCAATGTTGGATGAGATGTCATAATCTCCACACCTTTAAGACCTTGAGCCCTCAAAAGGTTTTGAACACTAGAGTCACCGCTGCCTAAACCTGTGTCTGTTCCCTAGTTACCAAACAAAGTCACGACCCCACACTCGATTGTGTACATGGGTCGCTTTAATATCATCTGTAATGCTCCATATAAACCATTGACCCCATAATTTTTTGCAACGCCCCATGCACCACTGACTCAATAACTTGTCGGAGTCAAATCATGTGACCCAAAATTTAGTTCAAAGCCGGCTGGATATCTTGACTATATAAAAAAAAAAACCCTTCACTTATTCTATTTTTATTATCTTTTAATTTTGAAAATATGTTTTAACGGATGAATTGGATTAGTTGGGAGAATCTTATTAGCAATGCCACAAAAGCTATTCTTCAATGGATTTGATACATATAAATACAGTCATTCAATTCGTTTCTCTTAAATTGGACATTCATTCTTGATTCCTTATTCTTGAATTTGTTGAGAACAAATAGCAGTAAAAGACATCTTGAGATTGTGGTGTGGTCTTGTGATGGGTGGATAGGGATGGCAATTATTTGTACCGAATAAATGGTTACCCAAACCGAACTGCTTAATTTTCTCCGAACCGTAACTATTTTTTTCCCGTTGGTGTGGGTATGTACGGACGAACGCATACCCGTTCGGGTTCGGTTCGGTTATGGTTAGCAGAATAACCGAACTGTTACCCGAACCGAACTGAAAATGACGTCATTATATATATATATATATATATATATATATAAAATATTGAAGGATGGGAGAGAGAGAGGGCGGTTCAGTTCGGTTCGGATCGATTTGGGTAATTAATAACCGAACCATTCGGTTAGCCGTTTAGTTCGGGGAATAACCGAATCCCATTTGGTACGGTTATGGAATATTCTCTCTCCCTCCGTTCGGATATCGGTTCGGTTTCGGTTCGGGTATTTGGTTTCCGGTTCGGGTTCGGTTATCCGAATAACCGAACCGAACCGCCCAGTTGCCATCCCTATGGGTGGAGAAGAAGTTGGTGAACAAAAACGAAAAAAATAAAAATAAAAAACGTAGAGAGAGAAATAATAAGGACCAAAAGGACATTTTGAGTATTTAGTAGACACAAGTATTTTCATTAATACTGTAAAGAGATCATGAGGCTTAACCCAAACTGTTAATTTAGATGGAAAGTCTAACGTTGTATTTTGGTTCAAAAACTAGAAGAGGTTATCTGCTCAATGCTAAAAGTAAAAGAGTTAAAAGTCGACTTTACCCTTCAATTTACAAGCATAATGAGCATTGTTCCAATCACACGAACTCTAAGTAGCCCTACCTTCAAGCTTGGAATTCTTACTGCAGTCTCATCAATGGCTTCAGAAGTCCAAGTTGGCTTACAAAAGCCAATCTTTTGGGATTATGCCAAAAAACTTGCTCAACTTGCAAGAATGGAGTCACGAGAGATTATCTGTTTCTAGTAACAAGGCTATGTTTCCTGAAAAATAATAATACGACATGGGACAAATTAACAGCGAAAATGGAACTCATTGACCGGAAACAAGAGACAGAGATAGGGAATAAACCTATCGGACAAAAAAGAAAATAAACCTTGTTGGATACAACTGAAAGTTATTTATAGCTAAACATTTCCTATCCATAAGATGCGACATGCTATGAGAAAGGCAGATGCACCACTTTGGTAAATCTCATGATAGAAAATACCACATTCACTAACGGCGTCTATTTACCGGAAGTATCATGCTGCTCCACAAGTCATATTCCCCAAAACTTTCGTTAGTTCCAGTATTAGGAGATATCGACATGGTGCAAACATCTGCTGGTGTTTCTGCCATCAAACCTTCACCACCTTCAGAAGTTTGTTGATTAGCCCAGGGATGCTTGGTAGACTTTCTCAAAACCTCCAATTCCATAGCCACTTCCTTCATTGTAGGCCTCTCTTCGCTCTTCAAATAAAGACACCTCTTCGCAAGCTCTCCAATTGCCTGGAGTTGCTCCAATGTCCCTTCCCTCACCACCCTAGGCTCCAAAATTTGGAACAACCTATTTTCTTTCATTGACGCAATGAAATACGTCGCCAAATTTCTTTCCTCTTGAGACCTTTCAGGACAAACGGGCTTTTTCCCGGTTAAGAGTTCCACTAGAACCACTCCAAAGCTATAGACATCGCTCTTCTCTGTTAATTGGCTGGTGTGGAAGTACTCAGGATCTAAATAACCGAAAGTCCCTTGTACTAGGGTAATCACATGAGTTTGGTCCAGTGGAACTAATCTCGAAGCACCGAAATCCGCCATTTTTGCTACGTAATTAACATCTAGTAATATGTTGGCGGACTTGACGTCCCTATGAATGATGGGAACGGAAGCTTCGGAGTGAAGGTAAGAAAGGGCACCGGCTGCTTCCGCGGCTATTCTCAATCGGTTCTCCCACGATAACCAGTATAAGTCCTTGTGGATGTGCCCGAATAGCGTGCCATTGGATACGTATTCATATACAAGTAGAGGAACCTCTGTTTCCAAACAACACCCCAAGAGGTTCACAACATTCCTATGGTTTACTTGTGTTAGAATCACCACCTCATTGATGAACTGCTCTATTTGGCTCTCATCCATTATTTTGGACTTTTTTATGGCAACTACGCGCAGGTCGGGTAAAATTCCCTTGTAAACAACCCCATAACCACCGCAGCCTAGGACCCGATCATCGGCATAGTTGTTAGTGGCTTTCTTTAGCTCTTCTGCTGTGAAGACTTTTGATGACTCTGCACCTGCTCCATCATTTGAAGAAATTTTTTGTTTCATCAATAACCCACCATTTTGTTGGAAGAATTTCTCCCTTAGTTTGATTAGCTTCCTTCTTTTGATGCTGAAGTATAGCCAAGTGGCACAAATCAGCAAGGTCAAGAAGCCAATGCTCAATCCTGCAGGAATTTATGGTATAAATTCATTCATAAGCCAATATCTATGAAAAATAAATAAAATCTATTTTACAACGATTTTTGGCTATACTTGGTGCTTCATAGGAGGAAATTGATTACGATTCCAATGGATTAGTGGCACTAGATGCCTATACGATATCATTCTTCATTTTTTCCACCTTTCATTAATATTTCCCCCTTGAAAATGGATGAAATTTTTTGGCTTTAAAATGGAGATTTCTCATAAAAATATCCTTGACATTGCTACTACGCCTATAATGAAATTTGAAAATAAAGCCTAATAGTGTACAAGTAAGAACTCCATGCATGATGATGTTGCAAATTTACAAGTTAGCAACCTAAGAAATCTATCAAAGTGACCAGCTATTTTAAAATATTATTTTCACATCATTTTGATTGAGTATGCTGTATAAAAACAAGGCCACAAACTAATAGATATTATACTATATTTTACTAAGTGATGTATTAAGGATGGATGGGAGTTTAAACTCTTAAAGTGAACTATTAAAATGATACCGTAGAGATCAAATCATTTTTTAAGAACTCGGTTAATTTCTAGTTTGTATGACAATACTCTCTTGAAGAAACTTGTGTTAATAGTATAAAATATTTTCTCAAAATAAAATTATGAGCCTATTCATGAAAGGAAAACAAAACCTTCCCTCCCAAGCACAGTGGTTAAGATCAACAAATAACAATTAAGAGCTAGTAATCGTGACCAAAGCCCTAACAATTGGATAACACCTTTTTTTTTTCCAGCAAAGATAAAAATATTATAAATGATGATAAAAATATTACAAGGAAGAAATAAGAAAGTAAATAAGTTGGCAAGAAGCCAACTGAAAACCAAACAAAGCATCCAAAAACGCCTAAAAAGGTGGCACCTTACACAATTGGATAACATCTTACAGAATTGACGACATATTGATCACTCATTTTGATATGTTTATCCAAAATATTTAACCTAACTCATCTTGTCAAGCACATCAAATGCATGATATGTTGGTAGGTGTAGCATAGGAGTTTTCAGTCTCAATTCAATTGCTCAGAACAACATTGCACCATGTTGCTTCAATCAGTGAAAGTGCAAGTGCAAGTGCAAGTTTAGGTTTTCTAAGAATGTGGTTGATAATCATCAATGTTCACGTGGTATTAGAGCAGTAAAAACCAAACTCGATTTCATCCTTATTCATCAACAAAACTCAAAATCTGAAGTACTCATCAATGGCATAAAACCAGCAAACCTAACTGAGTATCTTTTTTCCGCTCTTTCTTTTCTTATTGCTAACTTTCAATCCTTCATAGTGATCAAACTTGATACATCTAATTTCTTTGCTTGGAAAACACGAGTCGAAAATACATTTACTGCAAACAATTTATTTCAATATGTCCATGGATATCTGTCAGTTCATTAACACACATAGTCAATGAATCTGATAATAAGGTTGCAAATCTTGAATATTCATCATGGATCCTAAAAGATAGAATGCTATTATCTTGCATAATTGCAACTCTTACACCGTCTATGCTACCTCATGTGGTTGGTTCTTAGTATTCCTATCATGTTTACCACAAATTAGAAGAGAAATTTAGTACTATGTCAAGATCACACATACATGATCTCAAGAGAAAACTTTTTAATCGAAAGAAGACCATTACAATGGAACTATACGCTGACTCCATAAAGAAGATTATACAAAATTAGCACCTCACGAACCAAGGTGGATGATGAAGATCTAGTATTTCTTAATTTGCATGGTCTACATAGGAATATAATTCCCTTAAACAAACTATCAGGGCACACTTTGAAGACATATCGTAAGTCATTTATCATCCATTCTTTTTGGTTGAAAGCTTACACCTATATCAAGACCAACCTTCACAACTTGATTTTGGAACTATACTGATTACTCATAATTATACAAACTCTCTAAATACATCATCCTTGAATTCTAATAATCAAGGGATAAATGTACCTTATCAGAATGCTACAAACATCAACCAAGTTATGGCAATCAAACTCATATATCCAATTTCTAGAATAGTAGTCCAATGACACAGTTTCAAAGTTATCCTTAGCCTGGAGGAAGGTCCTCACTATGAAAAGGACAAAATAACAACAGATTTTTGGCAAAACTAACCACAGCTCGTACTTATCATCATAGACAATTTATCTTTTGTTAATTAGTTTGACTATTCAACTCGTAGGACCCATCACTCGATATAAAATCCACATCAGTGTTTATGATCTTAAATTCACATCACACAATTATCTTTTGTTAATTAGTTTGACTATTAAATTCCTAAAACCCATCACTCAATATAAAATTTATGTACCTTACGTATATCTTATTACTAGAAGTTACATAAAAGAAGCCAATCCATTATTATTATTATTATTTTGACAGCCAACTTATATAAGACTAAATTTTATTGAGTCAATAAGATGACCCACAATTATGTATGATATATACATACGTACCTACTGGTTTAATAAGACTTCATATATTTTGGCTTTTAATTTTTATGTGATTGGTAAATAGATGAAGTAGTTGTTAAAAAGTAATTTGTAATCTTTCAATTAAATATCTAGAATTGTGTAGAACTTTTTAGAATATCTAGACTTCTCTAGAAAGCTCCGGAATTTTCTAGAATATGCTAGAGTCTTTTAGATTCTTCCGGAATATTGTGGAGTATACTAGAACATGTTAGAATGTTTTAGGTTCTACTAGAATATTCCGGAATATGATGGAAGCTTATGGATTCCACTAGAAGCATCTAGAAGCATGAAGAGAGATGTGCTTCTAGAACAATCCTTTGGTGTCTATAAATAGAGCCAAGTTGTACTCAATCCATGTAATAAAAGAAAGCAATTCCAAATTGTCTTCCACTCTCACTCCCTTATTCACTTACCACCCTTCCTTTATTACCAATTCACACTCCACTTGTCCAAATTCTTCCTAATTTAATCTAGCACCCCAACAATTTTGGTATCAGAGCAGGTTCCCCAAATACATCCTTGTCCTCCTTATTCTCCTATTAACCAACATGGAAGCCAACTCCTCCACTTTCAACTATGCACAAACTCTCATCCCCATATTTGAGGGAGAGAACTATGAATATTGGAGCATTCAAATGAAGACTCTATTCATCTCACAAGACTTGTGGGATCTTGTTGAAAGCGGATACGAGGCACCGGCAAATGACGAAGAAGAAGCAACATGGACGGAAGCAAGGAAGAAGAAGTTCAAGGAGAACAAGAAGAGAGATGCATTGGCTCTACTCAACATTCAACGTGGGGTAAGCAAATCGATCTTTCCAAGAATTTTGGGTGCAAAAACTTCAAAAGAAGCCTGGGAGACACTAAAAGTTGAGTATCAAGGTTATGATAAGGTTATCTCCATTAAACTTCAAACACTTTGGAGAGATTTTGATAATCTAGCAATGAAGGAAAATGAATCTGTTCAAACATTCTTTTCCCGAGTTGCTGGAATTGTCAATCAAATCCGAAGTTATGGAGATACCCTTCCGGATAAAAGAATTGTCGAAAAAGTTTTAAGAAGTTTGCCTCCAAAGTTTGAGCATATTGTCGTCGCTATCGAAGAATCCAAGGATTTATCTAAACTTACTCGACATGAACTAATGAGTTCTCTCGAGGCACATGAACAAAGAATGAGCAGGTTCACAAATCAATCCTTGGAGCAAGCATTTCAAAGCAAAATCAATTTTGGAGGAAGCAACCAAGAAAATCAAGAGAAAGGCTCATCTCGAGGAGGAGGCACGAACGGAAAAGGACGTGGAGGTCAAAATGCATTTCAAGCCCGGAACAAAGGAAAAGGACGTGGAGGCCAAAATAGCAGTAAGTTTAACTCTCCTTGCATTATTTGCAAGAAAACCAATCATGCATCCAAAGATTGCAGATTTAAATGCAAGAGATGCAAAGTTTCTAATCATTCCGATCAAGATTGTTGGTTCAATCAAGGAAAAAACAAAGCTAATTTTTTGGAAGAAAATGAAGCAGAATAATTATTCTCTTGCATGAATACTCAAGAGGAATCAGATAACATTTGGTACTTGGATAGTGGATGCAGTAATCATATGACAGGCGATCGTAAAAAGTTTGTGCAGCTTGACGATAAAGTCTCTTCACAAGTAAAGCTGGGAGATGGGAAGCTGCAAAATGTTGAAGGAAAAGGAGTCATCGCCGTCTACACGAAGGGAGGTAACAAAAGATTAATTTCTGATGTCCTTTATGTTCCTGGGCTAACTCAAAATTTACTAAGTGTGGGGCAATTAAGGCAAAAAGACTATGCACTTAAATTTGATAATGATGAGTGCATAATTATTGACAAAAAGAAAAATTTTACAGTGGCCAAAGTCAAAATGACCCCAAATAAAATTTTCCCTTTAACGATGTCACTTAATGAAAATTTTGCCCTTAAAGGAGAAAAAGTTGATGATTCATACTTGTGGCATCTAAGATATGGTCACTTAAATTACAAGGGCATGAGGCTTCTAAAGGAGAAAAATATGGTGAAAGGGCTACCAAATATTGATAAAATTGATAAAGTTTGTGAAGGGTGTATATATGGGAAAATGCATAGACTCCCATTTCCAAAGCTCGCTTGGAGAGCTAAAGCACCTTTAGAATTGGTGCATTCTGATATTTTTGGCCCTACCAGAACACCATCACTTGGAGGAAAAAGATATTTTCTCCTTTTCGTTGATGATTACACAAGGATAATGTGGCTTTACATCCTTGAGAAGAAATCAGAAGCCTTTTCTGTATTCCTCAAGTTTCAAGCCTTAGTGGAGAGACAAAGCGGAAGACTAATAAAGACACTACGGACGGATCGTGGAGGCGAATACATCTACACCCCATTCCTGAAGTATTGCAAGGAGAAGGGAATCAAGAGGCAACTTACAGTCCGGAAGACACCTCAGCAAAATGGAGTAGCAGAGCGGAAGAACCGCACCATTGCAGAGATGGCTCGAAGCATGCTCAAAGGCAAAGGCCTACCTAACACTTTTTGGGCTGAAGCTGTCAATACTGCCGTTTTCATCCTCAATCGATCTCCCACGAAGACAGTATGGAATAAAACACCATACGAGGCATGGTATAAAGAGAAACCACAGGTACATTTTCTCAAGGTTTTTGGATGTATTGCATATGCATTAGTTCCCTCAGAACAAAGGGAAAAATTTGACGAAAAAGGGGAGAAATATATTTTCATCGGATATAGTGACGAGTCCAAAGGATATCGTCTCTATAATCCAAATACAAATAAATTTGTGGTTTCTCGAGATGTGATATTTGATGAAGCTGCTGCATGGAAATGGGAGGACAATTCCTTCCAAAAGCAAAAGGTTTTTGAGCCTTTTGATGTAAGAGATGGGCAAGAAACTTTGACTCTGGACCCAAGTCCAAACCAAAGCCTGCAAGATGGCCCAGAGAGCTCATCACCGGAGGATCCCAATCCAACAAGAAAGGTACGTTCCTTACGGGACATATATGACTCGTGTGATTTTGCCTTCTTCACTTGTGAACCACAGAACTTTGAAGAAGCTGCTAGTGAAGAAATATGGAAAAAGGCAATGGATGAGGAAATTGCAACTATCGAGAAAAATCACACATGGGATCTCGTGGAGCTGCCAAAAGACAAAGACGTAATCGGGCTCAAATGGGTCTATAAGACAAAATACAAAGAAGATGGATCAATTCAGAAACACAAAGCACGCTTAGTGGCAAAAGGCTACTCACAGCAGCCTGGAGTGGACTTCAATGAAACATTTGCTCCGGTCGCTCGCATGGAGACGATCAGAACAGTTCTTGCCTTAGCGGCACAGTACGAGCTTCCAATATATCAACTTGACGTCAAATCTGCCTTTCTCAATGGCGAGCTAGAAGAAGAAGTTTATGTGGAGCAACCGCAAGGCTACACTGTCAAAGGAAAAGAAGACAAGGTGTATCGACTTCGGAAGGCACTATACGGCTTGAAGCAAGCACCTCGAGCTTGGAATAGCAACATTGACAAGTATTTCTGTCAAAATGGTTTTGAAAGAAGCCGAAGTGAACCATCACTCTATGTCAAAAAAGGAGGAACGCAAGACTTTCTCATCGTTTGCCTGTATGTTGATGATTTAATCTACACAGGCACCAATACATCAATGCTGGAAGAATTCAAAAAGGCCATGATGAAGGAGTACGAGATAACTGATCTCGGGCTAATGAGATATTTTCTCGGCATCCAAGTAAGACAATCCAAAGGTGGGATTTTCATCTCGCAAGAAAAATATCTTGAAGACTTATTGAAGAAATTCCGCATGAATAACTGCAAGCCAGTTTCTACTCCACTCTCTCTAAATGACAAGTTGCAGCTGAATGATGGAGCGGAGAAGATCAATGCTACAACCTACCGGAAATTGGTTGGTTCACTCAATTATCTCACTCATACAAGGCCCGACATCGTATATTCTGTGAATCTTATTTCCAGATTTATGCATGAGCCGAGCAAGCTACACTATGCTGCTGCAAAACGGATTCTGCGTTATCTTCAAGGGACGAAGAATCTCGGCATCAGGTACACAAAAGAAAATGACAGCAAGCTTATTGGCTACACCGATAGCGATTGGGCTGGATCAATCGATGATCGAAAGAGCACGTCTGGCTACGTATTTTGCTTGGGATCCAACATTATCGCTTGGAGTTCAAAAAAGCAAAGGACAATTGCTCTGTCATCGGCAGAAGCTGAATATATTGCAGCTACAGATGCAACATTTGAGGCTGTATGGCTTAGAAGAATTCTTTCGGACATGGAGCATAAAGAGGAAGGACCTACAATCATCTACTGCGATAATATGTCAGCCATAGCAATGAGCAAAAATCCAGTTTTTCACGGCAGGACAAAGCACATTGAGCTTCGACATCACTTTATTAGAGACTTAGTGCAGAACGGAGAAATTCAGCTCGAGTTTGTCAACACGAAAGAGCAACTAGCTGATATAATGACCAAAGCAGTGGCCGCAGAAAAATTCTCTCAATTTCATGAAGTCATGAAGATTACAAATTAAGGAGGAGTGTTAAAAAGTAATTTGTAATCTTTCAATTAAATATCTAGAATTGTGTAGAACTTTTTAGAATATCTAGACTTCTCTAGAAAGCTCCGGAATTTTCTAGAATATGCTAGAGTCTTTTAGATTCTTCCGGAATATTGTGGAGTACACTAGAACATGCTAGAATGTTTTAGGTTCTACTAGAATGTTCCGGAATATGATGGAAGCTTATGGATTCCACTAGAAGCATCTAGAAGCATGAAGAGAGATGTTCTTCTAGAACAATCCTTTGGTGTCTATAAATGGAGCCAAGTTGTACTCAATCCATGTAATAAAAGAAAGCAATTCCAAATTGTCTTCCACTTTCACTCCCTTATTCACTTACCACCCTTCCTTTATTACCAATTCACACTCCACTTGTCCAAATTCTTCCTAATTTAATCTAGCACCCCAACAGTAGTTTTCTAACACTTTTACTTTGATGGGAAGTAGCATTTAGAGTTCAATTAGTAAATTGATCATCTTTCTATCCATAAAAAAGCAGGGTGTCTTCCATCTCTTCAATGTGTCTAAATACCTACAAAAGAAGGTAAGAGAGCCGAACATTCTTTGTAAAATCATGGTTGATTTCATTATTTATGGAGTTATTTAATTTCCATGCCTTATGTTACGTTTGTGAGATCTTCTTAATTCTAAATCTTGGCTTAAATAAAAAGTTGTTAATTATTTAATACCATGATAACAAATTTACAATTTAGTCTATCATATTAATTTAATCCATACTCTACAGCTTTCAAGTGATGTAAGCACAGCTAGCCGCAAAGATTAATCTCACCTCAATAGTCCCATGTGTAAGAATAAATCAGTAGTCAATTATATAAAATACCAGACAAAGGAAGTAAGAGTTTAATATATATGTGTGTGTGTGTGTGTGTCAATCCAAACACTAAAAATGGAAAAATGGGCTTACCGTTAATAATCCAATATTTTGACTTAGCATTGTCGTCTTTCCTGCAGTCGGATGCCGTAGGATTCGTTAAGCATAAATCTGCATTCAAATACAGCAACACAAATTTAAACACTTGTAGAGACGTGTTTGGGTCCAGTTTGTTTATGCATGCAAGCAATTAGAGACAAAATAAAAAGTTGAATGTTAGAATATTGAAATTGAAGCTACAGAGATCAAACGAAGAATCAAGGTAAAGTATATATGGAGACCATGGTTACTACATATTCTGTACCAATATTTATTATTTACCTTGACACCCATTGGGAAGATATGGATTTCCTTCATAGCCACTCCGGCAACGGCACCTTACGCGACCAGAGTATTCAGTACAAAATCCTCCGTGATAATTGGGCACTCCGAGTTGAGCAATTGTCACATTATCCAATCTCCAGGTGAGCACAGCAGGAACATGAGTCATGTTTTTGATAACTAAGGGGTCGATTACATTGGACATGAACCACTCTTTGTCCACCAAGAAAACATACGTGCATCCAGTTGGATAGTTTCCTATGCGGCGGAAACTTGCGCGGAAGAATTGGAGACTACCCACTGGGATTGTGGCCTGGCAACAGTTGATCCCAAAGCATCTATTATCAGAAGGTACATAATCGCAAATCGAGACGCACTCGGCAATAATACTGGAGTTGAGATGGTCCCATAATCGGGCATTATTGGTGCATCCGACAGACATGAATGTATTACTGGAGCCCGAGAAGCCAAAGGGGCTTCCTCTCAGGTCTATGCTTTTGTTTGAGTTAGAAGCCGAAGGGGCTTCTTGATCTCCGTTGGGGGGACAATTCTGAACGGTAATTGGATTGTTTACTAATATTCGAGAGTCGTTTAGTAATGAAAATCCCAGCACTTCAAACCCATTACTTAAGTAAGGTCTGGGAGTACCCTCCCTAGTGTTTCTGCACTCTATATAAAATCTTTCGTCGATGGAACAGTAGGCACGGCCCATTCCAAATGGATACGGAATTCTAACGTTTCCGCACAGTGAGCGACAACCAGCCTTTGCGAACAGATAAGAAGCATTTAGTGGGATTGGTGTAAAAGAATAATTTCCATATTGGGCTGATGTTGCTGTAAGCCATAGCAACGGTGAGGTTATCTGGAGGATTACCAACAGAACCAACTGCAAACCCATCTCTTTTTCTAATATTTTTTTTCTTTTGCCTTTTCTTATCTCCCTCTGTTTTTGGGTGGTGAAGTTTGTACAGAAATATATATACAATATATTGATGTTTTTCTTTCCACCGTGAACAAGTCACTCTCTTGTTTCATTTTCCTACTAATTATATGACACTTTCGGGGAAACTTATGCACAAAATTCTCGAGATTTTTAGTTGCCATTACTGACCAAAATGACTTGTAATTCACAAGGAATGTTCTTCTACCCCAGACTTTTCTTTTATCTTTATATTTGTTGTTTGCTTTTTTGATTTTCCAATCAAATAGTAAAACATTATCTTTTTAGTTTTTTTTTCTTCAATGTATTTTTGAATCAAAACATACTTCTTCAATAGTGATCCTAACTACAATCAATCAATTGTCTTCATTAATTTGTTAAAACACGCTTGTTAGTGGACCATATTTAACCTAGATCTCAAATATTTAATCCGATTAAGAGAGATTCAGTTGATCCAAAATATTTTCATAATCCTAATTGCTCATGCATCAAACTATAAAGGTAGCCAATTGTGAACCATCTATTTTCTCATATGATTAGCGAAACATGATTTATCCAAGTAATCCCAAACCCAAATGACACAATTCGGAAAATAATTTACTCTGAGCAACAAATTTTGATTAATCTTTTCTAAACTAAGTGGACTTTCATATTTTTTTCTTGCTTATTAATATTTATAATTTATTCAACTTATTTTCTTAAACAAAATTAATGGATAATATTTGGTAGAAATTGAATAAATTTAGTTATTTAGGCTTTTCAGCTTATTTGATTGCAAAATAAATTAATTTTAATCTTCTAATTTAGTACAATTTTTTCTACTTATTTATTCGAGATTGCCTCTACTGAATTATTAAGGGTAATTGAGACATTCTTTTACCAGTAAGCTATTTTACAACTTAAGTAAATATTATGAAATCATATTCAACTTTTAAAAAAAAAAATTACATGAAACATGTATGCAAATTATGTTAATTTCTTTAAATAAAGAATAAAAAATGGTGAGTCATAAATCTAATTTATTAGTAATATTAAATAGTTTATAAGTAATATCAAATATGCTCTTTGTTTTTCATAAATTTTTATTAGATTTGTGTTAGTTGGTTAAATTAACCATTTTTATTGTCTAGAAAAATCTAAAAAGTAAAATAAATAAATAAATTGCAGGGGTAATTTTGTCATTACCACCTTATCCGAAGGGAAGAAATTTGTAATACCAGCATCTCTTGATATTTTATATTATGTCCTCTCCTGAATATGATCTCTCACCGAATATTTTATCTTATGTAAAGCAAACAAAACGGAAAAGGGATTTGTGGACCATGGAATTTCATTTGCCTTTTGTTATCTCCCTCTATTTTTTGTGGTTAATAAGTGTGTACACAAATTGATGTAGTTTCTCCACCGTGAACAAGTCACTCTCTTGTTTCATTTTTCTATACGTACCCATTACATGGCTCCTTCACAGAAACTTATGCAGAAAAGTCTCGAGAACTTTAGTTGCGACGACTGACCAAAATGACTTATAATCCACAAGGCATGTTCTTCTAACCCAAGACTTTTCTTTTATCTTTACAATTTTTGTTTTGCTTGTTTGATTTTCCAATCAAATAGTGGGACCTATCTTGTTCTTCGTCACTTTCGTTTTAAGTTTCTTTTTCTTCAATATATTTTTGAATCAAACGATATTTCTTCAATAGTGATCCAAAGTGCAATCAATCAATGGCCTTGATCAATTTGTTAAAACATGGCTATTAATGGATCAGATTTAATCTAGATTCGATCCCAAATATGTAATCAGATTAAGAGAATTCCAATTCAATAATCTAATTGATCTGAATTAAATATAACTAAAATAATTGAACCGAATTTATATATATCCAGTGTGACCCAATTATGGAGTGAACCACAATCAGAATAAACAATACAAACTCATTTTTATCATTGGTTTACTCTCTCTCTCTTCTCCCACTTGCTCCCCCCCCCCCCCCCCCCCCCCCCCCCCCCCCCCCCCCTCTTCTAGAAGTCCACCTTTCGCTGAGACTACTCCAAGATTGATGAAGGAGGCTTGTGCATGCATAGTTGACTTCACAGTAACCTTCAACTCGTCTTGAGTCCCACCACAAGAAAATACTCATTCAACCACGACCTTGTCAGTCTCCAAACGCGTGGTATTTATTCCGCAATAAATAACATTGGCGACCAAAACATTGTTGGTCCATTTGGAGCTAGCTAGCATTAGCTGGCGTGGAAGTCTTCTTGAGTCAATTCCTTCAGATTATTCTTACAAGCGAAATAACCAGTCAAAGACATCTTGATCGGTAGTCGAAATGTCCCCTGATGGATAAGTTGCATTCCTCGATCCATAAATTTTTATTTTATTTTTCTTCATCGATTGGAAGAACAATCAACAATCAAAGACTGTTTTATAAATTAATTGATTTAAAGCTGTAGAAATGCCTATTAGCTTTTGAAGCTGTTTAGCTTTGGTTAGTTGTTGTAACTCCCTGGTTTCATCCCTGACCCCTCCCTGTTTTATTCCCCTCATTGTGATGTGGTTAGGGATGAAACCAAGGAGGCGTCAGTAGGAATGATCGTTCCTGCAAGAAAAAAAAACTCTTTATTATTATATAAAATAATATTTTTTAATAAATATATAGGCTCGTTCCTGCTAAAATTTGGTATGCATTTTTTTTTGTCTTGAATGCATATTTGTGTAATAAAATTCCTGACACTATTCCTGACATGGTATCCAAGAAACTTTTTGAATTCCACACCAAAGACACACTTAAAGACGGTGACACTCATCATGTACTACTTGAGGATGAAGGTCCCAGACATTGGTGCTTGCCACTCACAATTTACCAAGATGTCATCGGTTGAAACATCGTTCTCAAATTTTATTTGATGATCATGGAGCATTTCTCTCTATATACTATTCAGAATGTGTCATATACTAGCTTTATCCCTTCGAAGTCGTGGATCGTGCAACTTAATCAATTACATTTTAATTTTATAAAAATTTTTTAGTAGATTATGGAATTGGATGTGACAAAAATATCAAATCTAGTAAAAACTAATGAATTGGGTAGATTTTATTTTTATTATTGTATTATTATTATCGGATACCCAAAAAAAAACCCAAACACATTTTAACAGTGCTTAAAAATTAAATCTTTTTTGACTTAGGGAGATTTTGTAATGAATTTATACTACATATTAAGTAAATTATGTATTAATGAGAAGGCTTGACACTGAGGACAAGTGTCGAATTCTTATTAATTGTCTTTTTCTAATAATGATTTTTCTAATTTCCCTTTTTCCCTCACCCTTAGCCCCCATTCGACGAGCCGTCTCATAAATCGCCCCATCGACACCTCCCTATCGGGCGATTCTTCGGCCTTCAACCCCCGATGTCCTGTGTCTCTTCCTCCTCTCATCCCTCCCTGCAGTGCTATAATTACGTTGTGTCTGTATGAAGCCCTGCGAAGGATGACGACCCAGCTGTTGCTGGTTTTCCAAAGATATTTCCCTTTAGTTTACTTTATTACTTGAATTATAGTCGTTTTTTGGGTAAGAATGGGTTAAGTTGTGCTATGATGATGAGGTTCACCTGTAATGGTATGCATTTGGTTAATATTGATCCAATGGTTCAATTAACCCAATAAACTGGAATTAACCGACTTTTAGTTATGTTCACGTCAAACTTTTAATTTGTGTAGTTATTCCGTTATGTTTATGCATTAGAATTCCCTTTAGGTGCACACCGGCCCGTTAGCCCGCCCAACCTAACTCGCATTTTTAAGGGATTGGAATCAATGTGCAGGCCATGGTATTGGGTTGAATTGAATTTTTGAGCCTGTTTAATATATAGAATAAACTGGAAAATACCCCCTTAAAGCCCAGCCCATCTTGGCCCGGTCCACCAATTTAAAACATTAATAGTAATTTACAATTCTATGTTTATGGTTTTAAAATACATTAGAGGTTGGACACACACACACTATCTATCTATCTATATATATTGTTTTTAAGCCAATGATATTTATGCTTATCGTAACATTTTGTGTTTTCTTGTTTCATTTTCCAATCAAATAACACGACCTCTCTTTTTCTAATTTGTCGTTTTCTTTTTAGTTTTTTTTTTCCTTGAATATATTTTTTAATCAAAAGATACTTCTTCAGTAGTGATCCAAACTGTAATCAATCAATGGCCTTAATTTATTTGTTAAAACATGTCTGTTAATGGACCAGATTTATCCAAATCTGATCTCAAATATTGAGTCCAATTATAAGAAATCTGATTCGGTAATCCAATTGATCCACATTTGATAGAATTGACAATAGTTGAATCAAATTCGGATATAGCCGATCCGGCCCGATATATATATATATATATATATATATATATATATATATATATATATATATATTATGAAATAAATGACCATCCAAATAAACAAAAATGGAGATTTGAGGTTCGAAGATGGTCTAATAATTAATTTTCCTAGAATCACTTGATAAAAGAATGTTATGCTGATTTATTGAATGCCATTTGAATTTTTAAAACTTTGACACATCATAATAGATCTTGAATGCCCCATGCGATCATGACATGTCATAAGTTGAAGGATTGGAGCACCTTTGAGTGCATCAAGACATGCGATACCATTGTTTTATTGTCATCCAACATCGGACAATATACTGATAAGACAAAACAGAATAATATTTTCTTTTGAAAAGATACTTTTCATTTGCCTTTAGTCATCATTTCAATATAATAACCATTATGATATGCTTTAAAACTCACTAGATTTTTTTTTTTTTTATAATTTTGGGGGATCTTCTGAAATATATAGTGTCATAAATAAAATTTTATCTTAAATATATATAACATCTAGTTTTCCGGAGACTTGTATTAGATTTGTGGGACCTGTAATTTTTAATGACATTGGCTTGTGTCATTAAAAAGCGTATAGTATGATCTGTTTCAAATAATAGTGTGTTTTGTGGCACTGCCTTCTAAGTAAATATCTTCATTATATATCTTTGCACAGTCAATAAATCATGTAGTTCTAAATATATAAAATAAAACATGTACAAGAGATAAGCATAAATATCATCCAATTAAAGAGCAGGAAATATAAATTAATTGTTGTATTCGAGGATAACAAAATATGAAAATCTTATATAATAACAAGTGGTGGCCAAGAAGATATTTAGTTTTATCGCTATCATTGAATTTCTCCTATAAGAAGAAATAGAGTAGTAGTACTCAAGTTCCGATTCTATATAAAAATCTCATAAGAAAATGACATATTTATCCTCAGCACTTTCTTGGAGATAACATCCATTACTTATATCTTGTGGCTCCTCTTCTCGAATTTGATTTTGTTCACCATCGGGTGAACATGACTCTTACTTTTATTGATTGAGAGAAAATGAATCAATCTCACTCTTACCAAAAAGTGTATTGCATAGGTAAGAAGTACACTCTCTCAGCCAATGACAGTAAATGTTGCACTCCCTCTTCTCCTTCTTCTATCTTTTTTTGCTTGCTTGATTTTCGGATCAAGCATTTCTACAAAATTGTCGTCTCCTTCTTCTATCTTTCTCCTAATTGCTCGTACTTGCTACAAAATTGTTAGCTAGCTACGTAACGAAGAAGTTTGAGTTCGCAGAGATGGAATAAAGCAACAATGTCCGCGAATGTAATTCAACAATAAAGCTAGAAAGCATAGGATTATCATAAATTTCTGAGTGTAGTAATACGTCCTTATAACGATTGTAGGAGAATCGGTGAAATAATGCAATGATTGTAGCAGTATGTTCTTAGGATCTTAGGAGGAACATGTAATAATGCCAAACGTAGAACAGTATTGTATGTAATGGCACTACCCTTTAGCAGAAAATAGTGACATATATGTAGGTTGATTTTATTATCTTTTAATTTCACTTACTCTATTCTTAATCTGAAAATTTGTCAAAAGAACAAATTTGTCAAATGAAATCATTATTTTTACATCCAACCAACAAATAATGTTATTGCATGTTTACTAAAAGGATATCTAACAAACAGATAACGTTATCACGTGTTTACTAGAAGGAATATCTAACGAACAGATGTTATCGCGTGTTTTACTAGAACGATATTTTTGGAATTTATGCGCCGAAAGAATTTCCGCCCATAATTTAGTTTAAGATGTACTTCATTGGTTAAAACTCCACCCGAATAGACTTTTGACTGAGTCTTCTTAAATTTTATAATAAAAAATATAAAAATTGTATGAATAACAGTCAAGATAGATTTTTATAAGAACAAAATATTTGCTATTATTTATCATGAGGTTGCAAATTAACTGTACTAGTGTTACCGCCGGGATGTGCCTATATTAGATTGAGTGCGTTGAGACACATTCTAATTAACTCATTATGGACACACTAATATTTTTTGGATGATTTAAATTAGGGTCCTAAGAGCTCAGGCAATGTATGTTTTAATTTGATCAGTTAAGTATGCTGACTGTTAAAAATAAATCCAAATAAGGTAAATTAGAAAGAGAATAGATTAAAAGAAATTCCTTTTTTAGAATTTTTTTATTTTAAAATTTAAATAAAAGACATGAAGGCGTCACTCAATGTTAAGGATAAGAGCAAACAAAAGTGAGAAATTATAACTATGTTTGAATTTTGTTAGGTAAGTAGTATTTATCCTTATAATATCTTTAGGTCAGTTTGAGTTGGATAATATGTTAATTATTAAATTTTACACGCATTTATACTCACCTCTTGAAGTTAAATTGGATAAAAATTCTAATTATGCTATGGATTCATAATTTTATGAAGATTGAAAATTATCTTAATTGAAAGATTTATATACTTCTTAGTTAGGTTTTTAAGTAGGTCATTGATAATTTATTTTTAACTAATATAAATTTAATCAATAAATATTATATTTTCTATTTTTTTACAGAATTTTAAATATTGGGTTGAATTTATTTTTCTATATTATAGTATAGGTGGATAAATATTACATTAACTAATTTTTTTATTCCAATAAAATATTGAAACTATATTTATGGTAAAATGATGGATAAAAGTGATTCATAATTATACAATCTCTTTTTCAAAAGTTATTCTTATTTACTTTAAACTCTTACGGTTCTTCAATTTTAAAATTTTATTTTAATTTTTTTAGAGCTGAGCTTGATCAAATTACTTTAGTCTTTAAGCTATTAATTTTAATGTTTTATTAAAAAATATATTTTAGAGTAAAATATTGAAAAGTTTTTAAGTTGCACATGCTATGAAAACTATGTGTTATATTATATTATTGCGGTAAGAATTTGTTATTAAAATTTTAAGAAAAATATAAGTTGACATGATAAAATATTGCGCATTTAATTTTACACATCCCATGCAGAGCACAAATTTTTGCTAGTTTGTATTATTAGTACAAAGATGTGCTTTCACTATGTTGTATACCTATATCAACACAGATTCTTGACACCGATAAAAAAAAAGGTACAAAATCAACTTTAGTAGCCAGAACCACTTCAGGTAGAAAAAGCTTTAAAATATATTATCTAAGCATCTGGTTTAGTGCTTCTTGTAAAATTCTCTTCGCTCTTAATGAATTTTTGTTTGAGACTATATACGTTCAAATAAAAGCTTTGAAAATTTATGAAAGATTGACAATAATTTTCTTAAAAAATGTAAGATTTGGACACAAGTTTTATTTGGTAATAGTTCTTATTAAATTAAATTTGAACCCTAACATAAATCTTCCTCTTTGTCGAAAGAAAAATCTCTCTCAACATAGACGTTGTAGCTTACATAAAAATGGCTTTAATTAATTTCATATATATATTAGCTGTAACTAGTCTATATTTCATAGTTACACAGTACATGTACGCTCTATTGCTTGACCCACTTTTGTTGGAAATGCCATAGGTACGGATTATTACATGCATCGATTCAGCAAGAAGAATTTTAGATTAGTCATTATCTGTGAATTTTTTATATAAAAAGAAACAGAGAAGTAGTATCAAGGAGAAATTCTAGATTCAAGTATCATAAAAATTGGCATTCATCCTTCGCTAGCTTTGTTGGAGCCAACACGCATCACTATTGTCACGCTCCGTTTTGAGAAGTGTGACCGGTTGTAGACCATAAGTCTTAAATATGGTCTATGAAGCCTAACATAGTTTAACAACTCAAATAGGTCACCAATATTACAAAACAAAACAATATAGAGTTCATATTACTATATTAGACACAAATAAAAATAAGCAAATATCCTAGGGGTTTAATAGGTGGGTCCCAGCATCGAGTGTCCTCAACTGCAATCGAAATCTTCACCTAAAAAATGGTTGAAATAAATCCATCAATTGAAAGTTGAGTGAGTAATTTAGCATGCTAAGGAGAAATCGAGAAAAACGCGACATATGAATAAAAGAACGATAATCCGGGATTTTCAAAGAGATAGATATGAACAAATTCATGCTTCTTAATGATTAGCATAAAAAAATAAGCATTCATCTCAACAATTTTCAAAAAACGATAACAACTCGAAGAGTAACATCTCACTATCATACGAATAATATCAATAACAACCTCTGAACGATATCCGACAATAATATCGGAAACATAATCATAAAATTCTAGTTGTTTTCTCATGGTGTCATCATTACCCATTGAATCCAATACCGCACTTAAAGTCACCTCACAATGGCACCTAGGTCCTTTTGGTAAATTGATCCGCAATAGATTTAGTACGATTTTAACGCATTTCATTCCCATTCCTCTGAGTACAAAGAGTCACCACCATGTTTCACTGGTACAAAGTGGAATAATTTTGCTAGATTTTTAATATGCATACACTATTGTTCTAGTAGAGTCACACTCGGCAAGCATGCATGGTGATATTCCCCTAGCCGCCAAATAGTTTCAACAGAATCACAATGTTCGGAAAACAAGCTCATGGTATGAAATGGGTGAGGCCACTAATGCAAGAGTAAAATATGCATGCAATATGAAAGAAATTAGATACGACAACTCCAGAATTAATAGTCAAAAGGAGATAAAAGGAAAGGCATAACATGTTAAACCACTCACCTGATGTCCAAAAAATAATATCGTGGATAGAGGCTAGTCTATTAATACGATACACAAATTGGAAATCACTAAAACTAATCACATATAATGCCATTAATTTTACTAAATGTAGTATTATTATAGATTACATTCCTCACAGGTCACCCCACTAAAAACCTTTTTAATGACTAAATAGTATCTTACATTTTAAGCTAGTTCTAAACTTCAATTAAACAGATTAGGACAAAAAAATATTCAGTTTCGAGTGTAAGGAAAAACATACCCAATTATTATTATAGGGTATAGCCTCATCGAATGATTATTAACCATTAACTCTAACAAAGTCTATATCAACTTAGATAATAAAGCATAAATATAGAAAAACATAAAAACATATAGGGACAAGAAGATAAAGCTTAGATAACAAAGTCGATAATCATATTTAGGCATTTAAACAAATTTCAAAATAATAGGATAAAGCTTCACCGTACGTTAATCAACTTTAACGATTGCTACAAACGAGTTATTTTTTCAAAATCAGAATTCCCAACTCAAATTCTGGAAAAACAAAGGCAAAAATGAATTTTACATGCCAAAAATGATAGGTGTGGTCAATTGCTAGGTCACGATTCACGAACGTGTCCGACTAGGCTAAAGTGAATGTGAATGTATCTGAAAGTTCACGATAGTATGACCACACTGGATCATACCGCGTTTCTTCTTCCTGGGTTTGCTGCTTGGTTTCAACAGAGTTTTAAAACTCTCTTCCTTCACAGATCTCCCAAATCTCCCATGATTTAATTGTACAAATTAAAGTACATAATACCAGAATTTACATGTAAATTACATTCTTACACTTTCAATGTATCACATAACTCTTAATTATTTATTTATTTCCTGACATGGACGGTTATAGGTGCCACCAATTAAGCTGCATTACTCCTATCAAAAAAAAAAGAAGCTGCATTACGGAGTAAAAAAGTCACTAGATCTCCCTCTTTTCATGGATATCTATTCTAGTTTTGCAATTCCAGCTGGAATTGAAATATATGACTTGGTAGGCTAGATCATGATCTCATTGTATAATGAATCATTTTGTTCTATTGAATCTTTAGCCAAATTAACGACCAAAATCAATTGAAAATCCTTATTCAAACTACGAACTTATACAAGAACTTCGCATATTCAAAATATCATATAAAATTGAGCTCGTGGCACAATTATTCTACCAATGATACAATTAAGATTACTTATTGTAGGGCAATAGCTAAATTTACTAGTTAAATATGCATCTGGAATAGAGAAACAATATTTTACCTCACGATTTGTTACGCAACAACAGTTGGACATCAGATGATGAAGCTGTGTGATTGATTGAAAACGTCCCCGTAGAGGAACTCAAACCATCTGATTCCTCATAAAAGTCACTCGTATTGCATTCAACTTCATCATAATTTATTTGAGTCATAGTAGAATCTCCTTGTGACCCTATTTTGATCTTTTCCAACTCCATTGCTACTTCTTTCATTGTTGGCCTCTTCCTCCCCTTCAAGTTTAGGCATCTTTTTCCGAGGTGAGCAATTGCTATCATCTCTTTTATATGTTTGTCCTCTTTTAGAATTCGAGGATCAAGAATCTCAAGGAGACGATTTTCTTCCATTGCTCGAATGAAATATGTGGCCAAACTCCTCCTTTCTTGGGGTGTGGTACTGGAAGAGATTGGTTTTTGGGCAGTTAAAAGTTCAACAAGAACAACTCCGAAGCTATACACATCACTTTTATCAGTAAATTGGCTGGATTGGAAGTACTCTGGATCCAAGTACCCAATGGTCCCCTCTACTTGCGTGCTCAAGTGAGTTTGATCAATGGCAACTAATCTTGAAGTTCCAAAATCAGCAACTTTGGCTTTGTGTTTATCGTCTAGGAGTATGTTTGTTGACTTAATATCCCGGTGATAAATGGGTATGGACGCGGCATAGTGTAAGTAGGAAAGAGCACTTGCCACTTCTGTAGCTATTCGATAGCGTGTATCCCATGAGAAAGGAAAAGACTCTTCACTAGGGTCATGGATGTGTTGGAAAAGTGTTCCGTTGGATATATACTCATATACTAGCAATGGAACTTCTGTCTCTAGGCAACACCCCAACAATTTTACTATGTTCCTGTGGTTAATTTGAGAAAGAATGACTATTTCATTAATGAATTGCTGAATTTTTCCTTCATCCACAATGTTGGCGACTTTGCGGTGGTCATCCACAATCTTAGACTTCTTGACAGCTACTATTCTCCCATCTGGCAACATGCCTTTGTAAACAGTACCTTGCCCTCCTTGCCCAAGGATACGATTTTCATTATAATGATCCGTGGCCTTCTCCAGCTCCTTCGAACCAAATACTTTGGTTTTTTCAACACTGCCATCACTCGAAGACAAATGTTGTTGTAGCAAGACACCACCATTCTGCTTAAAGAATTTTTCCTTGCGTTTCATATCATTCCTTTTGATCATAACTTTGTAAAACCACCAACCAGCAAGAAGTAAAAGTAATGCTCCAGTTGATCCGGCACAAACACCTACATAGTTCGACATGTATAAAAAATAAAGTAAACAACCCTTTTGATTGTGTCGACAAGAAGATCGGACACTTGAAGGACAAATTAAGTTCCAATATTGTGTTCAATTTTTTTTTTAATCTTCTTTTAGTTATCTTGTTTTGGGATCTTTTGTTAATCTCACCCTATCAGTCTAATGTGTAGGAATAAATCAGTAGTCAAGCATATGAAATACCAAATAAGGCAGTAAAAGTACTTTAGGATTAACCCCAATAGTCTAATGTGTAGGAATAAATCAGTAGTCAATCATATAAAATACCAGAAAAAGGCAGTAAAAGTTTAGGACTGGGTCAATAGTCTAATGTGTAAAAAGCTACTACAGTACACTCTCTCTGTGAAAAAAAAAATCCTCTTTCCTCTCTCTACTTTCAAGTTAGTAGAGTTTCTTTTGGGGGAGGCAGCCGCCTCCTCCCTCTCCCGTTCCTCCCTCCCTCACCCTTCTCCCTTCTCCCTCCCTCCAACTTTCTCTTTCTGATTCCTTTCCTTTCTCTCTAGCTTCGGCTGCCTTATTTACATCTATTTTTGTTTTCGTTTTACCCTCTAGTTTGGTTTTGTGGGCGGATTCTAGTATCGGCGGCGGCGGATCTGAAAGCTTAGGGGATTTGGGAGGACGGCGGAGGTGGCACGGTGGATTTGATGTTTTGGGTATTTGGGAGGTCACCGGTAGCGGTTGATACGAACCACTGGGTAGAACTCACCCCCAAAAGCTAGCTCAAGAGGGGAGGGTGTCCAGGGGCTCATATACCCACTAACAGGGGCCTAATCCCCCGATGTGGGACTCCACTGGGTCATAACATGCCCATCCCGTCTGAGCCGACGCCCACGGAGGCAGGGGCAATTGGGCCCCACCGACTTCCCGTGGCGGCTGGGCGGGTGTGGGTTTGGCTCTGATACCAACTGATACGAACCACTGGGTGACCCAGTGGAGTCCCACATCGGGGGATTAGGCCCCTGTTAGTGGGTATATGAGCCCCTGGGCACCCTCCCCTCTTGAGCTAGCTTTTGGGGGTGAGTTCTACCCAGTGGTTCGTATCAGTTGGTATCAGAGCCTGCCTGCTCCCCGGAGTGGCGATGGTCCGGCGATCGGATCAGTCGGTGGGGCCCAATTGCCCCTGCCGCCGTGCCGCCGAGGTCGTCGGCTCCAGATGGGGTGGGTATGTTACGGTCCAGTGGAGTCCCACATCGGCCAGGCAAACCTGGGATAGTGGGTATATTACCCTGGGGCACCCTCTACCTATCAGCCTGGCTTTTAGGTACGAGTTCTACCCTTTGGGTACGTATCAGCGGTGCGGTGGATTTGTTTTTTCGGCAACGTCTAGAAGAGGCGGCGATGGATCTAGATGTTTAGGGGTTTTTGATGGGCCACGACGAAGGTTGAGGTAGGTCAAGCTGAGGTGAACTGTAAGTTGCAACAAAGGGTTTCAGCGGTGGGGTTTTAACTATCTTTGAATTTGCTATTCTTTTTCTTTTGGTGATTTGTAGGAGTTTTTTATGTAAGTGTATGGGGTTTCTTGCTGTTGTTTTACTATTAATGTGGGGGGTAAATTACTTTTATATCCCTTCGACTTTATGTTAAATTTTGATTTGGTCCTTCTTGTTTTAATTTGAACACTAAACCCCCTAGACTTTGACATTTAGTTCAATGTTGTCTATCCGTTTGGTTCCGTTTATATTTTTAACGGAAAGGCTCCATGTGCAATGCACATGACTTCACTAGAAGGGTATTTATGGTATTTTTCACCCTTCTTTCTCAACTCTGAAAATTCAGACTTTTTATCCTCCTCTCTCTCTCCCTCTCTCTCTATCATTCAGTGAATATGAAAAGGAAACCCAAAAAAAAAAGAGGAGGGAGAAAAATTCAAAACTAATCTCTTTCATTCTTCTTTTATTTTTCTCTTTTTCTTCTCTGTCCTCCTTTAATCTTACTCCCAGCAAAATCAACACCAGATTCTTGAGGCACTTGTACATGAACTCATGCAAAGAACCCACATTGCAGTTGGGCATGGTACAAGATCAAATGAAGGTAATAGAGGGTCGGTTGGGAAGCTGCCCACCATAGGCAATGAATCGAAAGCAGTCTCTTGTGTTGGAACATCATAATGCCACTCCAACGAAGAAAACCAACTTCAACAACAACAAAACAACGACAACGACGATGTCAAATCGCCAAAATACTCCAACAACAAAAAATGAAAAACAAGAAAGTGAAGTTAATAAAAATAATTCAGTTTCTCCAAACCATTCACAACACAGAAGCATTAGAAAGATATGGGCTTATAATAAAATCTTATTTGTCAATTTAAAAAAAAAAAAGTGGAGAGAGTTCGCTTTGGAAAAGAGAAAACAAGAAAATGTCTTACTACTCCAAATAAACTATACATAAATTAGAGTAGAAGAACAATATGAAAATTATATTTCAAATCATGATTTTTATGTGAATGATAGAGAGAGAGAGGCAGAGAAAGAGAGAATGTGGGTTCTTCTTGTTTTAATTTCTCCCTCCTCTTTTTTTTTGGGTTTCCTTTTCATATTCACTGAATGATAGAGAGAGAGAGAGAGAGAGGGAGAGAGAGAGGAGGATAAAAAGTCTGAATTTTCAGAGTTGAGAAAGAAGGGTAAAAAATACCATAAATACCCTTCTAGTGAGGTCATGTGCATTGCACATGGAGCCTTTCCGTTAAAAATATAGCCGGAACCAAACAGATAGACAACATTGAACTAAATGTCAAAGTCTAGGGGGTTTAGTGTTCAAATTAAAATAAGAAGGACCAAATCGAAATTTAACATAAAGTCGAAGGTATATAAAGGTAATTTACCCTAATGTGGGTGTTTGCTGGCGAGAAGTATGGTTGATGTAGAGGAGAGGCTTTGAGGAAGTAGCGGATGGGGATATGTGGCGGTGCCGGTAACGGCGGAGGACTCTTGAGGCGGCGGAGGACTCTTGATGGTGCTGTTTTTGGTGAATATTTGGGGGTTTCTTTGGTAAATGCAAATGAGAAAATCTGGAAATTCTGAGGTCAGAGGGTAAATCTTGTATTTTGAGACTTGAGGAGAATTTAAAAATTTGAAGTTGTTGGGGGAGGTGGTGATTGACTCACTGGGGATGTAATATTTTTCAAATTGTTAGGGTTTTTAGGTTGTTTGGTTGGGTGATATGGAAGTAGATATCTTGTTTAGCTCTCTTTTAGTTGGTATTTCACTTTCCTTTTAAAAAATGGGAGGTTGAGGATATGTTGAATTTTTTGCGAGCAGCAGTACTAGGAGAGTCAATGAATACTTTTCGAAGCTCTCTTTATGCGGTGTTTTACCTATTGTAATAATTTTATATTTTTATTTTAATGATAAGTGGAATAATTTTTTGCCCATAAAAAAGAAAAAGGGTCTAATGTGTAGGAATAAATCATAAAAAATACCTGAAAAAGGCAGTAAAAAAGTTTACTATATGTCAGTCCAAACACTAAATGGAAAAAATGAGCTTACCGATAATAATTATTTTTTGCTTAGAATTGTGGACTTTCCTCATCCAGCAGCCGGATGCCATAGGATTCGTTAAGCATACATCTGCATGCAAGGTTTAGAAATAAATATAGTTTAGAAAATGCAGTAACACAAATCTAAACACTTGTAGAGACGTGCTTAATTGGCTCCAGTGTGTTTGTGCGTGAAATTAGACAAAGTAAAAAGTTGAATGCTAAGAACATTGATATTGAAGCTACAGGGACCAAATTAAGAATCAATGTAAAAGTATGGGTCAATTTGTTTAGTGCTCTTAAAAAATTATCCACATTTCAAAATTTACAATATCTTTTATGATTTTAAATTTTTTGTCATGTAGGACGAATTTAGATTTATAAAGCAAGATTAATATTGTATAAAATTAAAGATATTGTAATAATTTTGTAAGAGATATGATAGTAAATCCATAATTTGAGATAGAGAGTATATTATTAATTTTTCATTAATTTAGTGCATAATTAACCAGCAATTTGATCCGTGCGTCTACATATGGTATATACCTTGACACCCAAGATATGGATTTCCTTCATAGGGACCCCTGCAAATGCACCATAGCCCACCAGAGGTTCCATTATAACAGTGTGCTCCGCGATAATTGAGCTCTTGGAATAGAGTAGATGTCAAATTATCTAGTCTCCAGAGGAGCACAGCAGGAACATGAGTCATGTTTTGGATAACAATGGGGTCAGGGATTCCAGTGATCCACACTTCATCCACCAAGACAGCATGTGTGCAGCCAGCGGAATCGTCTCCTGTGCGGTGGCTGAAACTGGCGTTGAAGAATTGAAGACGCGTCGATCTGATTGGGGCCAGGCAACGGTTGATCCCATGGGAATTATCGCAAGTTGAAATGCAATCAGCAATGGTCGTGGAGCTGGCACTGACCATTTGGGCATGATAGTTGCCTCTTCCGACAGACATGAACATGTTGTAGCCCCTCGAAAAGTCATATGGGCTTCCACTCAGGTCAATGCTTGTGCTTGAGTTATTAGCAAGAGCTGCGGTTCCTCCGTCGAGAGGACAGTTGTAAGCGATTAATGGATTGTTGACTAGGAGAAGAGGGTTATCTAATGAAAATCCCAGCACTTCAAGGGCATAATTACTTAAGTAAGGTCTAGGAATACCATCCGTACTGGTGTTTCTGCATTCTATGGAATATCTTTCGTCCAAGTAACAGTCGGAGGAAGTATCCATTCCAAATGGATACGGAATTGCAACGTTTCCGCACTGAGGGCTACAACCATCCTTTGCTAACGGATAAGAAGTATTTAGTGGGATTGGTGTAAAAGAATAATTTCCATATTGGGCTGATGTTGCTGTAAGCCATAGCAGCGGTGAGCTTATCTGGAGGATTACCAATAGTACCAACTGCAAACCCATCTCTTTTTCTATTATTTCTTCCTTTTCCCTTTCCGTATTCCCTCTGTTTTTGGTGGTGAAGTTTGTACAGAAATATATACACAATATATTGATTTTTTTTCTTTCCAACGTGAGCAACTCACTCTCTTGTTACATTTTCCAGCCAATTATATGGCACTTTCGCAGAAACTAATACAAAAAATCTCGACATTTTTAGTTGCCACGACTGACCAAAATGACATGCAATTCACAAGGAATGTTCTTCTACCCTAGACTTTTCTCCTATATTTACATTTTTTGTTTGCTTGTTTGATTTTCCAATCAAATAGTAAAACCACTCTTTTTATTTGTCGTTTTCTTTTTAGTTTTCCTTTCCTTCAATATATTTTCGAATCAAAAGATACTTCTTCAATAGTGATCCTAACTACAATCAATCAATGGCCTTAATCAATCTGTTAAAACACACTTGTTAGTGGACCAGATTGAATCCAAATCTCAAATACTTAATCCAATTAAGAGAAATCCGATTTGGTAACCCAATTGATCCAAATTTGATAAACTGACAACAATTGAACCAAATTTGAATATAATCTATCCAACCCGAAATGAACGACAGTCAAAATAAAAAATACAAACTCAGTTTTATCAATAATTCATTCTCTCTCTTTCTCTCCAAGGGGTTGTTTGTTTTCATCCAAATATGGGGAAAAGATATAACATCCTCAAGATATAAGCTAATTATAATTAATATTCTGAGGATGTATCTCTCGATATCATGTATGACATGACCCAATGTTTGTTTTGCTCAAGATATCTTCGTCTTGTCTTTTTGCAAACCTTCACCAAAATATTTTCATAATCCCAATTGCTCATACGTCAAACTCTAAAGGTAGCCAATTGTGTAATAACAAATTAAACCATCTATTTTCTCCATATAATTAGTGAAACATGTTTTATCCATCTAATCCCAACCTAAATTATACAATTAATTCGAAAAAAACAATTACTCTAAGTGAACTGTCGTATTTTTTTTTTCTATCCGTTAATATTCATAATTTATTCAATTTATTTTTTAACAAAATTAATAGATAATATTATTCTGTAGAAATTGCATAAAATCAATAATTTAGCTTTTCTAGCTAATTTGATTAAAAAATAAAATTATTGTAAGTTCTAATTTATAATCTTTTTTTACTTATTTAAAGCTACAAAACTTACAAGATAATCTTTCTAGATTGCCTCTACCGAATTATTAAGAGTAACTGAGACATTCTTTTACTGGTAAGCTATTTTACAACTTAAGTAAATATTATGAAATCATATTCAACTTTATTAAAAAAAAAAACTACTTGAAACATGTATGCAAGTTATGTTAAGTTCTTTAAATAAAGAATAAACAACGGTGAGTCATAAATCTAACTTATTAGTAATATTAAATAGTTTATAAGTAATATCAAATAGGCTCTTTGTCTTTCGTAAATTTTTATTAGATTCATGTTAGTTGGTTAAATTAACCATTTTGATTGTCTAGAAAAATCTAAAAAGTAAAAAAAGAAAAAAAGGAAATAAACTACGGGGGTAATTTTATAATTGTCACCTTATCCTAAGGAAGGAAATTCATAATACCAGCATCTCTTGATATTTTATATTATGCTCTTTTCTCAATATGATCTCTCACCGAATATTTTATGTCATGTAAAGCAATCAAAACAAAAAAAAGGGATTTGTGGGCCATGGAATTTCGTTTGCCTTTTGTTATCTCCCTCTGTTTTTTGGTGGTTAAGTGTGAACACAAATTGATGTATTTTCTCCACCGTGAACAAGTCACTCTCTTGTTTCATTTTTCTATACTTACCCATTATATGGCTCCTTCATAGAAACTTATGCAGAAAAGTGTCGAGATTCTTAGTTGCGACGACTGACCAAAATGACATAATCCACCAGGCATGTTCTTCTAACCCAAGACTTTTCTTTTATCTTTACAATTTTCGTTTCGCTTGTTTGATTTTCCAATCAAATAGTAGGACCTATCTTTTTCTTCGTCGCTTTCGTTTTAAGTGTTTTTTTCTTCAATATATTTTTAAATCAAACGATACTTCTTCAGTAGTTATCCAAATTGCAATCAATCAATGGCGTTAATCAATCTGTTAAAACACGACTTTTAATGAACCTGATTTAATTTAGATCCAATTCCGAATATGTAATCTCATTAAGAGAAATTCGATTCGATAATCTAATTGATCCGAATTAAATAATTCTTCACCTCTTTAAAAATAATTCTCCTTGGGCACCCTCTCTCCTGTCCGAAAGTCATTCTCGGGTATTAGTCAAGAATAATACTCTCTTCTTTATTGCAACTACAAAATAATATTATCCCTCATTTTATCTTCCATTCAAATCAAGTACTAATTTATTCTCCAATTTTTTAATATCTTATCCAAACAGTTTACTTTTTTATTCTTCTCTATAAACGCCACATCAATGTGGACTAACCTCCAAAAATAATACCGCATCTATCTTATCCCTTCAATAACTTATTTCTTAAAAATAATTTTCATCCAATCCGCCTCTTTGTTCATTCTCTCTCTAGAAGTCCACGCCTCACTGATCTCCACCACATTCTTCAACTCAAACCAAACACGTAACTGCACCAAGCTGACCCATCCTATTCCTCTTCTCCCTCCTCTATTTTTTTTTTCCTACTCTTCTCCCACTCCATAAACCACCAACAACCAAACCCATGTTCTTGTTGGCTTCTCGGCAAGTCATGAGTTGACTGATCGGAGGCTTTAGGAGGCTAGTTGACTTAACAGTCACTTTCAAGTCGTCTTGAGCCCCACCGCAAGAAAATACTCATTCAACCACGACCTTGTTAGTCTCCAAACGCGTGTTATTTATTCCGTAAGGTTTCGCGACCAAATTTTTTGGTCGCCTTTTTAGTTGCGTATGCCGCGAATGTACATGGTACATTGGCGACCAAAATATTGTTGGTCATTGTAGGGTGGTGAATTATAGACTCCCCTACAAGTCCGTTTGGAGCTGCCACTGTCTAGCTTGGAAATCTTTCTCAAGTCAATCCCTTCAAATCATTCCTACAAGCGAAACAACCATTCAGAGACAGCCTGATTGGTAGGCAAAATATTTTCCTCAATCCATTAATTGTTTTTTGTTTTTCTTCATGGATTGAAAGAACATCAACAACCAAAGACTGTTGTAAATTGGTTTAAAGCTCTAGTGATCGATGCCTATTAGCTTTTGAAGTTGTTTAGCTTTGTTTAGTTGTTCTAGCTCTATCGTAGCTTCACCGCCGGCCCTAGGCTGGCTTCTAATATTCCTCTCATTGTAACATGGTATCTAAGAAGCTTTGTGAATTCCTCTCACTGTTGAGATTTTTTTGAAAAATGTATGTTTTGAAGATACTATTCACTCTTGTCATTTAAATTTTTTCCAAGACAAATATTAAGTATGTACACAAATGCCATTTAAAAGTTAATCTGAGAAAGTAATATTTTTAGACCGTTAGATGTATAGAATGAAAGGTTAAGATTCGTACAAAAATTATGAAGATACTTAAACAGAGGACCTCCTCACCCGTCCAGATTCTATTTGAAGTCCTCAATACTCACTCCTTGTGTCATGAGTTTTGCTTTAATTCGTATTGCTAACCTTGTAATTGCCGAGTCCAGAATCTGCTCACGATCCACTGACTTCCCATTGAACACCAGTTTATTTCATGAAAGCCAAATAGTCCATATACCATATAATATTTGCTACCTTTAATAGAAAAATAATTTAATTCAAAATTGTAGAGTTTTGAAACACTGCTCTCGCCAAAATTTATTTGATGATCTAATTGGAGCATTTCTCCCTATATACTACTCGGAATGTGTCATATACCATCTTTACCACTTTGAAGTCGTGGATCGTGCAACTTAATCAATTACACTTTAATTTTATAAAATCTTTCTAGTAAATTGTGGAATTGAACGTGACAAAATATAAAACCTTAACAATGCAACGCCCCATATTTTTAATATGTTATAATAAAAAATTATTAATTAAAAGAATAAAATTCTCAATTTAAAAATAAAGGGTCCAATTCTCAAAATATTTATTAATTGCCGATAAAACAACCGACCCAAAATTTAGTTTATTAAATAGTTTTGAAAACTAAAAGGTTCAAGTCATAAATTTCTATTAATCAAAAGTAACTAAAAGAATACCCTAGGTCAAAGTATTGAACTGTTACTGGCAATCATAGTTTTGGTATATTCATCTTGTTCTCCTTAGTCTCCTGAACTTTCAAATTATGCTCTGCCTCAATTTGTTTCTCAAAACCTGACGTGAAATGTCAAGAGGCCAAGAAGTAGCTCCAAATGAGTGATTAACACTTAGTAGAAAAGTCTAACTTTACCCATAACTTACAATTACACACACATAATAATAATTCTATGCAGCATGCAAAGAACAATAAACAAACATAAAATATGCAATATCGTATATAAACATGAATATGCAATGTCGTGTATAAAACTTTCCGCATTGAGTATCTTTTAGTTATGATTATCTCCACACCGAGACCTTTCAATCCCTCTTATCAAAATTACAACCTAAGAGTTTCACAATCCTCCTTAGCCAAGTTACAAATTCAGGGTCTTGCAATCCCCTTCATCGGTATCACAGGATCGAGGTCTCGCAATCCCTCTCAGCCAATATTACAACCTCAGGGCCTCGCAATCTCCTTCATCAGTATCATAACATCGGGATCTCGTAAATCTCCCGTAGTCCACCACAACTCCAAATCATTCTGGTTATTACTTATTATCGCAACAATGAGATTATCTAACCCTGCTGTTCAACTAACTTTCAATTTTCATGTATGCATGCACAATGTTCACCCGTTATGCTCAACATGCAATAATAAAATTCCATCATGTGATTTTAATTAAACATGCATCGAGCATTAATTAAAATCACTAAAATCATACGACATCATCAACATCGATCTAATGTAAGTCACATAAAACGTAAAAAAAAGAAATAAATTACAGGGGTAATTTTATAATTGTCACCTTATCCCAAGGGAGGAAATTCATAATACCAGCATCTCTTGATATTTTATATTATGCTCTTTCTTGAATATGATCTCTCACCGAATATTTTATCTTATGTAAAGCAAACAAAACAGAAAAGGGATTTGTGGGCCATGGAATTTCGTTTGCCTTTTGTTATCTCCC